>JAWDJD010000015.1:16835000-16850000 GCA_035047305.1 Bradypodion pumilum
GTTAGGGTTAGGGTTAGGGTTAGGGTTAGGGTTAGGGTTAGGGTTAGGGTTAGGGTTAGGGTTAGGGTTAGGGTTAGGGTTAGGGTTAGGGTTAGGGTTAGGGTTAGGGTTAGGGTTAGGGTTAGGGTTAGGGTTAGGGTTAGGGTTAGGGTTAGGGTTAGGGTTAGGGTTAGGGTTAGGGTTAGGGTTAGGGTTAGGGTTAGGGTTAGGGTTAGGGTTAGGGTTAGGGTTAGGGTTAGGGTTAGGGTTAGGGTTAGGGTTAGGGTTAGGGTTAGGGTTAGGGTTAGGGTTAGGGTTAGGGTTAGGGTTAGGGTTAGGGTTAGGGTTAGGGTTAGGGTTAGGGTTAGGGTTAGGGTTAGGGTTAGGGTTAGGGTTAGGGTTAGGGTTAGGGTTAGGGTTAGGGTTAGGGTTAGGGTTAGGGTTAGGGTTAGGGTTAGGGTTAGGGTTAGGGTTAGGGTTAGGGTTAGGGTTAGGGTTAGGGTTAGGGTTAGGGTTAGGGTTAGGGTTAGGGTTAGGGTTAGGGTTAGGGTTAGGGTTAGGGTTAGGGTTAGGGTTAGGGTTAGGGTTAGGGTTAGGGTTAGGGTTAGGGTTAGGGTTAGGGTTAGGGTTAGGGTTAGGGTTAGGGTTAGGGTTAGGGTTAGGGTTAGGGTTAGGGTTAGGGTTAGGGTTAGGGTTAGGGTTAGGGTTAGGGTTAGGGTTAGGGTTAGGGTTAGGGTTAGGGTTAGGGTTAGGGTTAGGGTTAGGGTTAGGGTTAGGGTTAGGGTTAGGGTTAGGGTTAGGGTTAGGGTTAGGGTTAGGGTTAGGGTTAGGGTTAGGGTTAGGGTTAGGGTTAGGGTTAGGGTTAGGGTTAGGGTTAGGGTTAGGGTTAGGGTTAGGGTTAGGGTTAGGGTTAGGGTTAGGGTTAGGGTTAGGGTTAGGGTTAGGGTTAGGGTTAGGGTTAGGGTTAGGGTTAGGGTTAGGGTTAGGGTTAGGGTTAGGGTTAGGGTTAGGGTTAGGGTTAGGGTTAGGGTTAGGGTTAGGGTTAGGGTTAGGGTTAGGGTTAGGGTTAGGGTTAGGGTTAGGGTTAGGGTTAGGGTTAGGGTTAGGGTTAGGGTTAGGGTTAGGGTTAGGGTTAGGGTTAGGGTTAGGGTTAGGGTTAGGGTTAGGGTTAGGGTTAGGGTTAGGGTTAGGGTTAGGGTTAGGGTTAGGGTTAGGGTTAGGGTTAGGGTTAGGGTTAGGGTTAGGGTTAGGGTTAGGGTTAGGGTTAGGGTTAGGGTTAGGGTTAGGGTTAGGGTTAGGGTTAGGGTTAGGGTTAGGGTTAGGGTTAGGGTTAGGGTTAGGGTTAGGGTTAGGGTTAGGGTTAGGGTTAGGGTTAGGGTTAGGGTTAGGGTTAGGGTTAGGGTTAGGGTTAGGGTTAGGGTTAGGGTTAGGGTTAGGGTTAGGGTTAGGGTTAGGGTTAGGGTTAGGGTTAGGGTTAGGGTTAGGGTTAGGGTTAGGGTTAGGGTTAGGGTTAGGGTTAGGGTTAGGGTTAGGGTTAGGGTTAGGGTTAGGGTTAGGGTTAGGGTTAGGGTTAGGGTTAGGGTTAGGGTTAGGGTTAGGGTTAGGGTTAGGGTTAGGGTTAGGGTTAGGGTTAGGGTTAGGGTTAGGGTTAGGGTTAGGGTTAGGGTTAGGGTTAGGGTTAGGGTTAGGGTTAGGGTTAGGGTTAGGGTTAGGGTTAGGGTTAGGGTTAGGGTTAGGGTTAGGGTTAGGGTTAGGGTTAGGGTTAGGGTTAGGGTTAGGGTTAGGGTTAGGGTTAGGGTTAGGGTTAGGGTTAGGGTTAGGGTTAGGGTTAGGGTTAGGGTTAGGGTTAGGGTTAGGGTTAGGGTTAGGGTTAGGGTTAGGGTTAGGGTTAGGGTTAGGGTTAGGGTTAGGGTTAGGGTTAGGGTTAGGGTTAGGGTTAGGGTTAGGGTTAGGGTTAGGGTTAGGGTTAGGGTTAGGGTTAGGGTTAGGGTTAGGGTTAGGGTTAGGGTTAGGGTTAGGGTTAGGGTTAGGGTTAGGGTTAGGGTTAGGGTTAGGGTTAGGGTTAGGGTTAGGGTTAGGGTTAGGGTTAGGGTTAGGGTTAGGGTTAGGGTTAGGGTTAGGGTTAGGGTTAGGGTTAGGGTTAGGGTTAGGGTTAGGGTTAGGGTTAGGGTTAGGGTTAGGGTTAGGGTTAGGGTTAGGGTTAGGGTTAGGGTTAGGGTTAGGGTTAGGGTTAGGGTTAGGGTTAGGGTTAGGGTTAGGGTTAGGGTTAGGGTTAGGGTTAGGGTTAGGGTTAGGGTTAGGGTTAGGGTTAGGGTTAGGGTTAGGGTTAGGGTTAGGGTTAGGGTTAGGGTTAGGGTTAGGGTTAGGGTTAGGGTTAGGGTTAGGGTTAGGGTTAGGGTTAGGGTTAGGGTTAGGGTTAGGGTTAGGGTTAGGGTTAGGGTTAGGGTTAGGGTTAGGGTTAGGGTTAGGGTTAGGGTTAGGGTTAGGGTTAGGGTTAGGGTTAGGGTTAGGGTTAGGGTTAGGGTTAGGGTTAGGGTTAGGGTTAGGGTTAGGGTTAGGGTTAGGGTTAGGGTTAGGGTTAGGGTTAGGGTTAGGGTTAGGGTTAGGGTTAGGGTTAGGGTTAGGGTTAGGGTTAGGGTTAGGGTTAGGGTTAGGGTTAGGGTTAGGGTTAGGGTTAGGGTTAGGGTTAGGGTTAGGGTTAGGGTTAGGGTTAGGGTTAGGGTTAGGGTTAGGGTTAGGGTTAGGGTTAGGGTTAGGGTTAGGGTTAGGGTTAGGGTTAGGGTTAGGGTTAGGGTTAGGGTTAGGGTTAGGGTTAGGGTTAGGGTTAGGGTTAGGGTTAGGGTTAGGGTTAGGGTTAGGGTTAGGGTTAGGGTTAGGGTTAGGGTTAGGGTTAGGGTTAGGGTTAGGGTTAGGGTTAGGGTTAGGGTTAGGGTTAGGGTTAGGGTTAGGGTTAGGGTTAGGGTTAGGGTTAGGGTTAGGGTTAGGGTTAGGGTTAGGGTTAGGGTTAGGGTTAGGGTTAGGGTTAGGGTTAGGGTTAGGGTTAGGGTTAGGGTTAGGGTTAGGGTTAGGGTTAGGGTTAGGGTTAGGGTTAGGGTTAGGGTTAGGGTTAGGGTTAGGGTTAGGGTTAGGGTTAGGGTTAGGGTTAGGGTTAGGGTTAGGGTTAGGGTTAGGGTTAGGGTTAGGGTTAGGGTTAGGGTTAGGGTTAGGGTTAGGGTTAGGGTTAGGGTTAGGGTTAGGGTTAGGGTTAGGGTTAGGGTTAGGGTTAGGGTTAGGGTTAGGGTTAGGGTTAGGGTTAGGGTTAGGGTTAGGGTTAGGGTTAGGGTTAGGGTTAGGGTTAGGGTTAGGGTTAGGGTTAGGGTTAGGGTTAGGGTTAGGGTTAGGGTTAGGGTTAGGGTTAGGGTTAGGGTTAGGGTTAGGGTTAGGGTTAGGGTTAGGGTTAGGGTTAGGGTTAGGGTTAGGGTTAGGGTTAGGGTTAGGGTTAGGGTTAGGGTTAGGGTTAGGGTTAGGGTTAGGGTTAGGGTTAGGGTTAGGGTTAGGGTTAGGGTTAGGGTTAGGGTTAGGGTTAGGGTTAGGGTTAGGGTTAGGGTTAGGGTTAGGGTTAGGGTTAGGGTTAGGGTTAGGGTTAGGGTTAGGGTTAGGGTTAGGGTTAGGGTTAGGGTTAGGGTTAGGGTTAGGGTTAGGGTTAGGGTTAGGGTTAGGGTTAGGGTTAGGGTTAGGGTTAGGGTTAGGGTTAGGGTTAGGGTTAGGGTTAGGGTTAGGGTTAGGGTTAGGGTTAGGGTTAGGGTTAGGGTTAGGGTTAGGGTTAGGGTTAGGGTTAGGGTTAGGGTTAGGGTTAGGGTTAGGGTTAGGGTTAGGGTTAGGGTTAGGGTTAGGGTTAGGGTTAGGGTTAGGGTTAGGGTTAGGGTTAGGGTTAGGGTTAGGGTTAGGGTTAGGGTTAGGGTTAGGGTTAGGGTTAGGGTTAGGGTTAGGGTTAGGGTTAGGGTTAGGGTTAGGGTTAGGGTTAGGGTTAGGGTTAGGGTTAGGGTTAGGGTTAGGGTTAGGGTTAGGGTTAGGGTTAGGGTTAGGGTTAGGGTTAGGGTTAGGGTTAGGGTTAGGGTTAGGGTTAGGGTTAGGGTTAGGGTTAGGGTTAGGGTTAGGGTTAGGGTTAGGGTTAGGGTTAGGGTTAGGGTTAGGGTTAGGGTTAGGGTTAGGGTTAGGGTTAGGGTTAGGGTTAGGGTTAGGGTTAGGGTTAGGGTTAGGGTTAGGGTTAGGGTTAGGGTTAGGGTTAGGGTTAGGGTTAGGGTTAGGGTTAGGGTTAGGGTTAGGGTTAGGGTTAGGGTTAGGGTTAGGGTTAGGGTTAGGGTTAGGGTTAGGGTTAGGGTTAGGGTTAGGGTTAGGGTTAGGGTTAGGGTTAGGGTTAGGGTTAGGGTTAGGGTTAGGGTTAGGGTTAGGGTTAGGGTTAGGGTTAGGGTTAGGGTTAGGGTTAGGGTTAGGGTTAGGGTTAGGGTTAGGGTTAGGGTTAGGGTTAGGGTTAGGGTTAGGGTTAGGGTTAGGGTTAGGGTTAGGGTTAGGGTTAGGGTTAGGGTTAGGGTTAGGGTTAGGGTTAGGGTTAGGGTTAGGGTTAGGGTTAGGGTTAGGGTTAGGGTTAGGGTTAGGGTTAGGGTTAGGGTTAGGGTTAGGGTTAGGGTTAGGGTTAGGGTTAGGGTTAGGGTTAGGGTTAGGGTTAGGGTTAGGGTTAGGGTTAGGGTTAGGGTTAGGGTTAGGGTTAGGGTTAGGGTTAGGGTTAGGGTTAGGGTTAGGGTTAGGGTTAGGGTTAGGGTTAGGGTTAGGGTTAGGGTTAGGGTTAGGGTTAGGGTTAGGGTTAGGGTTAGGGTTAGGGTTAGGGTTAGGGTTAGGGTTAGGGTTAGGGTTAGGGTTAGGGTTAGGGTTAGGGTTAGGGTTAGGGTTAGGGTTAGGGTTAGGGTTAGGGTTAGGGTTAGGGTTAGGGTTAGGGTTAGGGTTAGGGTTAGGGTTAGGGTTAGGGTTAGGGTTAGGGTTAGGGTTAGGGTTAGGGTTAGGGTTAGGGTTAGGGTTAGGGTTAGGGTTAGGGTTAGGGTTAGGGTTAGGGTTAGGGTTAGGGTTAGGGTTAGGGTTAGGGTTAGGGTTAGGGTTAGGGTTAGGGTTAGGGTTAGGGTTAGGGTTAGGGTTAGGGTTAGGGTTAGGGTTAGGGTTAGGGTTAGGGTTAGGGTTAGGGTTAGGGTTAGGGTTAGGGTTAGGGTTAGGGTTAGGGTTAGGGTTAGGGTTAGGGTTAGGGTTAGGGTTAGGGTTAGGGTTAGGGTTAGGGTTAGGGTTAGGGTTAGGGTTAGGGTTAGGGTTAGGGTTAGGGTTAGGGTTAGGGTTAGGGTTAGGGTTAGGGTTAGGGTTAGGGTTAGGGTTAGGGTTAGGGTTAGGGTTAGGGTTAGGGTTAGGGTTAGGGTTAGGGTTAGGGTTAGGGTTAGGGTTAGGGTTAGGGTTAGGGTTAGGGTTAGGGTTAGGGTTAGGGTTAGGGTTAGGGTTAGGGTTAGGGTTAGGGTTAGGGTTAGGGTTAGGGTTAGGGTTAGGGTTAGGGTTAGGGTTAGGGTTAGGGTTAGGGTTAGGGTTAGGGTTAGGGTTAGGGTTAGGGTTAGGGTTAGGGTTAGGGTTAGGGTTAGGGTTAGGGTTAGGGTTAGGGTTAGGGTTAGGGTTAGGGTTAGGGTTAGGGTTAGGGTTAGGGTTAGGGTTAGGGTTAGGGTTAGGGTTAGGGTTAGGGTTAGGGTTAGGGTTAGGGTTAGGGTTAGGGTTAGGGTTAGGGTTAGGGTTAGGGTTAGGGTTAGGGTTAGGGTTAGGGTTAGGGTTAGGGTTAGGGTTAGGGTTAGGGTTAGGGTTAGGGTTAGGGTTAGGGTTAGGGTTAGGGTTAGGGTTAGGGTTAGGGTTAGGGTTAGGGTTAGGGTTAGGGTTAGGGTTAGGGTTAGGGTTAGGGTTAGGGTTAGGGTTAGGGTTAGGGTTAGGGTTAGGGTTAGGGTTAGGGTTAGGGTTAGGGTTAGGGTTAGGGTTAGGGTTAGGGTTAGGGTTAGGGTTAGGGTTAGGGTTAGGGTTAGGGTTAGGGTTAGGGTTAGGGTTAGGGTTAGGGTTAGGGTTAGGGTTAGGGTTAGGGTTAGGGTTAGGGTTAGGGTTAGGGTTAGGGTTAGGGTTAGGGTTAGGGTTAGGGTTAGGGTTAGGGTTAGGGTTAGGGTTAGGGTTAGGGTTAGGGTTAGGGTTAGGGTTAGGGTTAGGGTTAGGGTTAGGGTTAGGGTTAGGGTTAGGGTTAGGGTTAGGGTTAGGGTTAGGGTTAGGGTTAGGGTTAGGGTTAGGGTTAGGGTTAGGGTTAGGGTTAGGGTTAGGGTTAGGGTTAGGGTTAGGGTTAGGGTTAGGGTTAGGGTTAGGGTTAGGGTTAGGGTTAGGGTTAGGGTTAGGGTTAGGGTTAGGGTTAGGGTTAGGGTTAGGGTTAGGGTTAGGGTTAGGGTTAGGGTTAGGGTTAGGGTTAGGGTTAGGGTTAGGGTTAGGGTTAGGGTTAGGGTTAGGGTTAGGGTTAGGGTTAGGGTTAGGGTTAGGGTTAGGGTTAGGGTTAGGGTTAGGGTTAGGGTTAGGGTTAGGGTTAGGGTTAGGGTTAGGGTTAGGGTTAGGGTTAGGGTTAGGGTTAGGGTTAGGGTTAGGGTTAGGGTTAGGGTTAGGGTTAGGGTTAGGGTTAGGGTTAGGGTTAGGGTTAGGGTTAGGGTTAGGGTTAGGGTTAGGGTTAGGGTTAGGGTTAGGGTTAGGGTTAGGGTTAGGGTTAGGGTTAGGGTTAGGGTTAGGGTTAGGGTTAGGGTTAGGGTTAGGGTTAGGGTTAGGGTTAGGGTTAGGGTTAGGGTTAGGGTTAGGGTTAGGGTTAGGGTTAGGGTTAGGGTTAGGGTTAGGGTTAGGGTTAGGGTTAGGGTTAGGGTTAGGGTTAGGGTTAGGGTTAGGGTTAGGGTTAGGGTTAGGGTTAGGGTTAGGGTTAGGGTTAGGGTTAGGGTTAGGGTTAGGGTTAGGGTTAGGGTTAGGGTTAGGGTTAGGGTTAGGGTTAGGGTTAGGGTTAGGGTTAGGGTTAGGGTTAGGGTTAGGGTTAGGGTTAGGGTTAGGGTTAGGGTTAGGGTTAGGGTTAGGGTTAGGGTTAGGGTTAGGGTTAGGGTTAGGGTTAGGGTTAGGGTTAGGGTTAGGGTTAGGGTTAGGGTTAGGGTTAGGGTTAGGGTTAGGGTTAGGGTTAGGGTTAGGGTTAGGGTTAGGGTTAGGGTTAGGGTTAGGGTTAGGGTTAGGGTTAGGGTTAGGGTTAGGGTTAGGGTTAGGGTTAGGGTTAGGGTTAGGGTTAGGGTTAGGGTTAGGGTTAGGGTTAGGGTTAGGGTTAGGGTTAGGGTTAGGGTTAGGGTTAGGGTTAGGGTTAGGGTTAGGGTTAGGGTTAGGGTTAGGGTTAGGGTTAGGGTTAGGGTTAGGGTTAGGGTTAGGGTTAGGGTTAGGGTTAGGGTTAGGGTTAGGGTTAGGGTTAGGGTTAGGGTTAGGGTTAGGGTTAGGGTTAGGGTTAGGGTTAGGGTTAGGGTTAGGGTTAGGGTTAGGGTTAGGGTTAGGGTTAGGGTTAGGGTTAGGGTTAGGGTTAGGGTTAGGGTTAGGGTTAGGGTTAGGGTTAGGGTTAGGGTTAGGGTTAGGGTTAGGGTTAGGGTTAGGGTTAGGGTTAGGGTTAGGGTTAGGGTTAGGGTTAGGGTTAGGGTTAGGGTTAGGGTTAGGGTTAGGGTTAGGGTTAGGGTTAGGGTTAGGGTTAGGGTTAGGGTTAGGGTTAGGGTTAGGGTTAGGGTTAGGGTTAGGGTTAGGGTTAGGGTTAGGGTTAGGGTTAGGGTTAGGGTTAGGGTTAGGGTTAGGGTTAGGGTTAGGGTTAGGGTTAGGGTTAGGGTTAGGGTTAGGGTTAGGGTTAGGGTTAGGGTTAGGGTTAGGGTTAGGGTTAGGGTTAGGGTTAGGGTTAGGGTTAGGGTTAGGGTTAGGGTTAGGGTTAGGGTTAGGGTTAGGGTTAGGGTTAGGGTTAGGGTTAGGGTTAGGGTTAGGGTTAGGGTTAGGGTTAGGGTTAGGGTTAGGGTTAGGGTTAGGGTTAGGGTTAGGGTTAGGGTTAGGGTTAGGGTTAGGGTTAGGGTTAGGGTTAGGGTTAGGGTTAGGGTTAGGGTTAGGGTTAGGGTTAGGGTTAGGGTTAGGGTTAGGGTTAGGGTTAGGGTTAGGGTTAGGGTTAGGGTTAGGGTTAGGGTTAGGGTTAGGGTTAGGGTTAGGGTTAGGGTTAGGGTTAGGGTTAGGGTTAGGGTTAGGGTTAGGGTTAGGGTTAGGGTTAGGGTTAGGGTTAGGGTTAGGGTTAGGGTTAGGGTTAGGGTTAGGGTTAGGGTTAGGGTTAGGGTTAGGGTTAGGGTTAGGGTTAGGGTTAGGGTTAGGGTTAGGGTTAGGGTTAGGGTTAGGGTTAGGGTTAGGGTTAGGGTTAGGGTTAGGGTTAGGGTTAGGGTTAGGGTTAGGGTTAGGGTTAGGGTTAGGGTTAGGGTTAGGGTTAGGGTTAGGGTTAGGGTTAGGGTTAGGGTTAGGGTTAGGGTTAGGGTTAGGGTTAGGGTTAGGGTTAGGGTTAGGGTTAGGGTTAGGGTTAGGGTTAGGGTTAGGGTTAGGGTTAGGGTTAGGGTTAGGGTTAGGGTTAGGGTTAGGGTTAGGGTTAGGGTTAGGGTTAGGGTTAGGGTTAGGGTTAGGGTTAGGGTTAGGGTTAGGGTTAGGGTTAGGGTTAGGGTTAGGGTTAGGGTTAGGGTTAGGGTTAGGGTTAGGGTTAGGGTTAGGGTTAGGGTTAGGGTTAGGGTTAGGGTTAGGGTTAGGGTTAGGGTTAGGGTTAGGGTTAGGGTTAGGGTTAGGGTTAGGGTTAGGGTTAGGGTTAGGGTTAGGGTTAGGGTTAGGGTTAGGGTTAGGGTTAGGGTTAGGGTTAGGGTTAGGGTTAGGGTTAGGGTTAGGGTTAGGGTTAGGGTTAGGGTTAGGGTTAGGGTTAGGGTTAGGGTTAGGGTTAGGGTTAGGGTTAGGGTTAGGGTTAGGGTTAGGGTTAGGGTTAGGGTTAGGGTTAGGGTTAGGGTTAGGGTTAGGGTTAGGGTTAGGGTTAGGGTTAGGGTTAGGGTTAGGGTTAGGGTTAGGGTTAGGGTTAGGGTTAGGGTTAGGGTTAGGGTTAGGGTTAGGGTTAGGGTTAGGGTTAGGGTTAGGGTTAGGGTTAGGGTTAGGGTTAGGGTTAGGGTTAGGGTTAGGGTTAGGGTTAGGGTTAGGGTTAGGGTTAGGGTTAGGGTTAGGGTTAGGGTTAGGGTTAGGGTTAGGGTTAGGGTTAGGGTTAGGGTTAGGGTTAGGGTTAGGGTTAGGGTTAGGGTTAGGGTTAGGGTTAGGGTTAGGGTTAGGGTTAGGGTTAGGGTTAGGGTTAGGGTTAGGGTTAGGGTTAGGGTTAGGGTTAGGGTTAGGGTTAGGGTTAGGGTTAGGGTTAGGGTTAGGGTTAGGGTTAGGGTTAGGGTTAGGGTTAGGGTTAGGGTTAGGGTTAGGGTTAGGGTTAGGGTTAGGGTTAGGGTTAGGGTTAGGGTTAGGGTTAGGGTTAGGGTTAGGGTTAGGGTTAGGGTTAGGGTTAGGGTTAGGGTTAGGGTTAGGGTTAGGGTTAGGGTTAGGGTTAGGGTTAGGGTTAGGGTTAGGGTTAGGGTTAGGGTTAGGGTTAGGGTTAGGGTTAGGGTTAGGGTTAGGGTTAGGGTTAGGGTTAGGGTTAGGGTTAGGGTTAGGGTTAGGGTTAGGGTTAGGGTTAGGGTTAGGGTTAGGGTTAGGGTTAGGGTTAGGGTTAGGGTTAGGGTTAGGGTTAGGGTTAGGGTTAGGGTTAGGGTTAGGGTTAGGGTTAGGGTTAGGGTTAGGGTTAGGGTTAGGGTTAGGGTTAGGGTTAGGGTTAGGGTTAGGGTTAGGGTTAGGGTTAGGGTTAGGGTTAGGGTTAGGGTTAGGGTTAGGGTTAGGGTTAGGGTTAGGGTTAGGGTTAGGGTTAGGGTTAGGGTTAGGGTTAGGGTTAGGGTTAGGGTTAGGGTTAGGGTTAGGGTTAGGGTTAGGGTTAGGGTTAGGGTTAGGGTTAGGGTTAGGGTTAGGGTTAGGGTTAGGGTTAGGGTTAGGGTTAGGGTTAGGGTTAGGGTTAGGGTTAGGGTTAGGGTTAGGGTTAGGGTTAGGGTTAGGGTTAGGGTTAGGGTTAGGGTTAGGGTTAGGGTTAGGGTTAGGGTTAGGGTTAGGGTTAGGGTTAGGGTTAGGGTTAGGGTTAGGGTTAGGGTTAGGGTTAGGGTTAGGGTTAGGGTTAGGGTTAGGGTTAGGGTTAGGGTTAGGGTTAGGGTTAGGGTTAGGGTTAGGGTTAGGGTTAGGGTTAGGGTTAGGGTTAGGGTTAGGGTTAGGGTTAGGGTTAGGGTTAGGGTTAGGGTTAGGGTTAGGGTTAGGGTTAGGGTTAGGGTTAGGGTTAGGGTTAGGGTTAGGGTTAGGGTTAGGGTTAGGGTTAGGGTTAGGGTTAGGGTTAGGGTTAGGGTTAGGGTTAGGGTTAGGGTTAGGGTTAGGGTTAGGGTTAGGGTTAGGGTTAGGGTTAGGGTTAGGGTTAGGGTTAGGGTTAGGGTTAGGGTTAGGGTTAGGGTTAGGGTTAGGGTTAGGGTTAGGGTTAGGGTTAGGGTTAGGGTTAGGGTTAGGGTTAGGGTTAGGGTTAGGGTTAGGGTTAGGGTTAGGGTTAGGGTTAGGGTTAGGGTTAGGGTTAGGGTTAGGGTTAGGGTTAGGGTTAGGGTTAGGGTTAGGGTTAGGGTTAGGGTTAGGGTTAGGGTTAGGGTTAGGGTTAGGGTTAGGGTTAGGGTTAGGGTTAGGGTTAGGGTTAGGGTTAGGGTTAGGGTTAGGGTTAGGGTTAGGGTTAGGGTTAGGGTTAGGGTTAGGGTTAGGGTTAGGGTTAGGGTTAGGGTTAGGGTTAGGGTTAGGGTTAGGGTTAGGGTTAGGGTTAGGGTTAGGGTTAGGGTTAGGGTTAGGGTTAGGGTTAGGGTTAGGGTTAGGGTTAGGGTTAGGGTTAGGGTTAGGGTTAGGGTTAGGGTTAGGGTTAGGGTTAGGGTTAGGGTTAGGGTTAGGGTTAGGGTTAGGGTTAGGGTTAGGGTTAGGGTTAGGGTTAGGGTTAGGGTTAGGGTTAGGGTTAGGGTTAGGGTTAGGGTTAGGGTTAGGGTTAGGGTTAGGGTTAGGGTTAGGGTTAGGGTTAGGGTTAGGGTTAGGGTTAGGGTTAGGGTTAGGGTTAGGGTTAGGGTTAGGGTTAGGGTTAGGGTTAGGGTTAGGGTTAGGGTTAGGGTTAGGGTTAGGGTTAGGGTTAGGGTTAGGGTTAGGGTTAGGGTTAGGGTTAGGGTTAGGGTTAGGGTTAGGGTTAGGGTTAGGGTTAGGGTTAGGGTTAGGGTTAGGGTTAGGGTTAGGGTTAGGGTTAGGGTTAGGGTTAGGGTTAGGGTTAGGGTTAGGGTTAGGGTTAGGGTTAGGGTTAGGGTTAGGGTTAGGGTTAGGGTTAGGGTTAGGGTTAGGGTTAGGGTTAGGGTTAGGGTTAGGGTTAGGGTTAGGGTTAGGGTTAGGGTTAGGGTTAGGGTTAGGGTTAGGGTTAGGGTTAGGGTTAGGGTTAGGGTTAGGGTTAGGGTTAGGGTTAGGGTTAGGGTTAGGGTTAGGGTTAGGGTTAGGGTTAGGGTTAGGGTTAGGGTTAGGGTTAGGGTTAGGGTTAGGGTTAGGGTTAGGGTTAGGGTTAGGGTTAGGGTTAGGGTTAGGGTTAGGGTTAGGGTTAGGGTTAGGGTTAGGGTTAGGGTTAGGGTTAGGGTTAGGGTTAGGGTTAGGGTTAGGGTTAGGGTTAGGGTTAGGGTTAGGGTTAGGGTTAGGGTTAGGGTTAGGGTTAGGGTTAGGGTTAGGGTTAGGGTTAGGGTTAGGGTTAGGGTTAGGGTTAGGGTTAGGGTTAGGGTTAGGGTTAGGGTTAGGGTTAGGGTTAGGGTTAGGGTTAGGGTTAGGGTTAGGGTTAGGGTTAGGGTTAGGGTTAGGGTTAGGGTTAGGGTTAGGGTTAGGGTTAGGGTTAGGGTTAGGGTTAGGGTTAGGGTTAGGGTTAGGGTTAGGGTTAGGGTTAGGGTTAGGGTTAGGGTTAGGGTTAGGGTTAGGGTTAGGGTTAGGGTTAGGGTTAGGGTTAGGGTTAGGGTTAGGGTTAGGGTTAGGGTTAGGGTTAGGGTTAGGGTTAGGGTTAGGGTTAGGGTTAGGGTTAGGGTTAGGGTTAGGGTTAGGGTTAGGGTTAGGGTTAGGGTTAGGGTTAGGGTTAGGGTTAGGGTTAGGGTTAGGGTTAGGGTTAGGGTTAGGGTTAGGGTTAGGGTTAGGGTTAGGGTTAGGGTTAGGGTTAGGGTTAGGGTTAGGGTTAGGGTTAGGGTTAGGGTTAGGGTTAGGGTTAGGGTTAGGGTTAGGGTTAGGGTTAGGGTTAGGGTTAGGGTTAGGGTTAGGGTTAGGGTTAGGGTTAGGGTTAGGGTTAGGGTTAGGGTTAGGGTTAGGGTTAGGGTTAGGGTTAGGGTTAGGGTTAGGGTTAGGGTTAGGGTTAGGGTTAGGGTTAGGGTTAGGGTTAGGGTTAGGGTTAGGGTTAGGGTTAGGGTTAGGGTTAGGGTTAGGGTTAGGGTTAGGGTTAGGGTTAGGGTTAGGGTTAGGGTTAGGGTTAGGGTTAGGGTTAGGGTTAGGGTTAGGGTTAGGGTTAGGGTTAGGGTTAGGGTTAGGGTTAGGGTTAGGGTTAGGGTTAGGGTTAGGGTTAGGGTTAGGGTTAGGGTTAGGGTTAGGGTTAGGGTTAGGGTTAGGGTTAGGGTTAGGGTTAGGGTTAGGGTTAGGGTTAGGGTTAGGGTTAGGGTTAGGGTTAGGGTTAGGGTTAGGGTTAGGGTTAGGGTTAGGGTTAGGGTTAGGGTTAGGGTTAGGGTTAGGGTTAGGGTTAGGGTTAGGGTTAGGGTTAGGGTTAGGGTTAGGGTTAGGGTTAGGGTTAGGGTTAGGGTTAGGGTTAGGGTTAGGGTTAGGGTTAGGGTTAGGGTTAGGGTTAGGGTTAGGGTTAGGGTTAGGGTTAGGGTTAGGGTTAGGGTTAGGGTTAGGGTTAGGGTTAGGGTTAGGGTTAGGGTTAGGGTTAGGGTTAGGGTTAGGGTTAGGGTTAGGGTTAGGGTTAGGGTTAGGGTTAGGGTTAGGGTTAGGGTTAGGGTTAGGGTTAGGGTTAGGGTTAGGGTTAGGGTTAGGGTTAGGGTTAGGGTTAGGGTTAGGGTTAGGGTTAGGGTTAGGGTTAGGGTTAGGGTTAGGGTTAGGGTTAGGGTTAGGGTTAGGGTTAGGGTTAGGGTTAGGGTTAGGGTTAGGGTTAGGGTTAGGGTTAGGGTTAGGGTTAGGGTTAGGGTTAGGGTTAGGGTTAGGGTTAGGGTTAGGGTTAGGGTTAGGGTTAGGGTTAGGGTTAGGGTTAGGGTTAGGGTTAGGGTTAGGGTTAGGGTTAGGGTTAGGGTTAGGGTTAGGGTTAGGGTTAGGGTTAGGGTTAGGGTTAGGGTTAGGGTTAGGGTTAGGGTTAGGGTTAGGGTTAGGGTTAGGGTTAGGGTTAGGGTTAGGGTTAGGGTTAGGGTTAGGGTTAGGGTTAGGGTTAGGGTTAGGGTTAGGGTTAGGGTTAGGGTTAGGGTTAGGGTTAGGGTTAGGGTTAGGGTTAGGGTTAGGGTAGGGTTAGGGTTAGGGTTAGGGTTAGGGTTAGGGTTAGGGTTAGGGTTAGGGTTAGGGTTAGGGTTAGGGTTAGGGTTAGGGTTAGGGTTAGGGTTAGGGTTAGGGTTAGGGTTAGGGTTAGGGTTAGGGTTAGGGTTAGGGTTAGGGTTAGGGTTAGGGTTAGGGTTAGGGTTAGGGTTAGGGTTAGGGTTAGGGTTAGGGTTAGGGTTAGGGTTAGGGTTAGGGTTAGGGTTAGGGTTAGGGTTAGGGTTAGGGTTAGGGTTAGGGTTAGGGTTAGGGTTAGGGTTAGGGTTAGGGTTAGGGTTAGGGTTAGGGTTAGGGTTAGGGTTAGGGTTAGGGTTAGGGTTAGGGTTAGGGTTAGGGTTAGGGTTAGGGTTAGGGTTAGGGTTAGGGTTAGGGTTAGGGTTAGGGTTAGGGTTAGGGTTAGGGTTAGGGTTAGGGTTAGGGTTAGGGTTAGGGTTAGGGTTAGGGTTAGGGTTAGGGTTAGGGTTAGGGTTAGGGTTAGGGTTAGGGTTAGGGTTAGGGTTAGGGTTAGGGTTAGGGTTAGGGTTAGGGTTAGGGTTAGGGTTAGGGTTAGGGTTAGGGTTAGGGTTAGGGTTAGGGTTAGGGTTAGGGTTAGGGTTAGGGTTAGGGTTAGGGTTAGGGTTAGGTTAGGGTTAGGGTTAGGGTTAGGGTTAGAGGTTAGGGTTAGGGTTAGGGTTAGGGTTAGGGTTAGGGTTAGGGTTAGGGTTAGGGTTAGGGTTAGGGTTAGGGTTAGGGTTAGGGTTAGGGTTAGGGTTAGGGTTAGGGTTAGGGTTAGGGTTAGGGTTAGGGTTAGGGTTAGGGTTAGGGTTAGGGTTAGGGTTAGGGTTAGGGTTAGGGTTAGGGTTAGGGTTAGGGTTAGGGTTAGGGTTAGGGTTAGGGTTAGGGTTAGGGTTAGGGTTAGGGTTAGGGTTAGGGTTAGGGTTAGGGTTAGGGTTAGGGTTAGGGTTAGGGTTAGGGTTAGGGTTAGGGTTAGGGTTAGGGTTAGGGTTAGGGTTAGGGTTAGGGTTAGGGTTAGGGTTAGGGTTAGGGTTAGGGTTAGGGTTAGGGTTAGGGTTAGGGTTAGGGTTAGGGTTAGGGTTAGGGTTAGGGTTAGGGTTAGGGTTAGGGTTAGGGTTAGGGTTAGGGTTAGGGTTAGGGTTAGGGTTAGGGTTAGGGTTAGGGTTAGGGTTAGGGTTAGGGTTAGGGTTAGGGTTAGGGTTAGGGTTAGGGTTAGGGTTAGGGTTAGGGTTAGGGTTAGGGTTAGGGTTAGGGTTAGGGTTAGGGTTAGGGTTAGGGTTAGGG